>CM074723.1:145799246-145814246 GCA_037306005.1 Rhinophrynus dorsalis
AGGGCAAATGTAGGGATTGATGTGCACGGAAGTGCAATTTGACATAATAGACGAACATTTAGATACTATAAAGTCACTGAATGGCAGTGTGTGTTAAAGGTATAGTAATGTTTCACAATAAAAGCAGCTCCAATTAATCTTCATGTTATTTGGGCCATAGAGAGTGTTATTTCAATACTGTCAGCGTTGTAGTTCAAGAGTAATTGAATGATAAAGTATCCCCCTCCTGTCCCTTTTAGTGATGTAACACTGCTCACCTCAGAGCTGCAAGGTGGTGTCCAGATGGCTTGCAGAGGGGGACAATCTTCAATTAGCATAAAGGAAAAACCTGTCAATGGGGGCAGGGTTTTCATTGTTCTCACAGTAAGAAAATTGTCCCTTGATGTGACCTGTCTGGTCTCAAGACCAGATTCCACATCTGAGGGGAGGTGGCTTTAACTAGGTGAAAGGAATGGGAGGGGGAAACTTTATTATTCAATTACTCTTGAACTACAACTCTGACAGCATTTAAATAACACTATTTATGGCCCAAATACTATGAAGATTAATTGGAGCTGCTGTTTTTGTGAAACATTACTGTCCCTTTAAAGACTTTGCAAAGCAATATGCTGCACACCTCACTGGTAGTGGTTATAGATGAAAAGCGCAAGAAATGTGTACACATTGACTTTACACTGTGGAGTTGGTAGGAGGGTGAATGATAGGTATAGCGCAAGTGGCTAGAGCTGAGTAAAAACAAACCTGCATGAGGCACCAAGTAGAGCAGGCAAACTTGTATTCTCTCATTGTCTGCAAGTGGCTAGAAGGGAGAGGAGAGAGACTGTAGTGCACAAGGACTGTGACTGCAAGCACAGATCATCTCTCCCTGACATCCCACGGCTCCTTTTGGTGTGGCTGTGAAGTGCAGAGATGGTGAGAAAAACTATGGAAAGATGAGGTGCAGGAGCTCACAAACACCTTGCACCTAAGATCTGAACACTTGTAACATGTAAAAGTAAAGTTTCCATACTCAATTGGCTAAACAGATCACTGTTTCCTCAGAGTGGTCTACCCATGACCACTTGCACTCAGGGCTTACCTTCCACAGACTGACGGGGCAAGACTACATGGTACAATAGCCTATGAAAAAAGAAGCAGCCCAAGGCTTTTCTCTCCCCCCTCTCTCTCTCTGTCCCCGATAGGCTGTGTGCGCTGTCTGTAACCACCTCCACCAACCTTGTAGGCTGTGTGCGCTGTCTGTAACCACCTCCACCAACCTTGTAGGCTGTGTGCGCTGTCTGTAACCACCCTCACCAATCCTTGTCCCTTCATGACATACTTTTCATAGACCTCTTGTATATGAACCCTTTGAGTCCCAGATGGGTGCAGTCTTTACATAGGCTTTTAACACTAGTGGACTATGTAGTGATCCTTCGAGGCATAAGGTCAGAGCTTCCCCTGTCTTTATAGTCCAGCCTCTTCCCATACCCACCACATTACCTGACAGCTGGCTCCAGTTGATTATGGAGTGCAGTAAAATATTAGGAAACTAGTTGAAGAGCCTGTTACACGGGCCACAGTGCCACTGCCAGTCGGTTGCGGGGCAGTCATGCACAGTAGAGACTGGCCACGCCGCGACTGATACAGAGCTGGATGCTCCTTCGGAGCTCCCCGCTCTGTATCAGCCTAGTCACGGGCAGTCTTTACTGCTCATGACTGCATCGTTACAAACTTTGTAGCGAATTATTATATAGGATGTGTAGTAAATCACTTCTGAGGAGTGTGATTCCACTCCTGACAAGCTGTTAGGAAATTAATCACAGCAACCCAAATCACCCATGAAAAGGGTATTGAAGGAATGGGCAACCTGTGGCTGTCCAGCTATTGCAGTATGGCACTTTCTCCACTCTCAGGCCAGCTGTGGTGAAGAGAGCTGTAATTGAAGAACAGGTATTGAGCAATAACCCTGAGAGAGTCATCCGGCAACCAACAAGTTAACAATCAAGCGCTGTCACAGAGTTTATAATACAGCTGAGGAAGAGAATGAAAAGTATAAATGCATCATATAGTGATCTACAAGTTTATGGTTTTCATTCTCTGTACATTTATTTATCCATATAGTCTGCAGTTATACTTTTCATTCTCTTCACCTGTATTGCAGACTCTGTGACAGCGCTGCCTTTTAACCTGTTGGTTGTCAGATGACTCCCCTAGAGTATACTGTGTGGCAAGGTCTCCAATTATTGACATTGAGGTGAATGAGTTTAATTTTATTGTATTTAATTTTATGTGTGGTCAACTCCATTGCGTCCCTGCGTTTGTCCAGTGAGGTGCCCGTTTGTTTCCACACCATTTTATTGTTTTTTATTTTATTTGCATTACTGTATTCTGTTTGCATGATTGGTGGAGGAGGTAGTTATGCTGGATGCTTAACCCCTTGAGTGCCAGAGGGGTATGTAACACATTGCATTGCAATGAGTTGTGTACCCAACTAGCACTCATTGTTAAGCTGAGATATGATACATGGTGGATGCACATACGCATTCATGTTTGAAGGACGAGTTAATGTTGTATTTGCATTTAAACAAAGGGAGTATTTTTTTGTGGGGTGTGTGAGTGGGGCATTTTTAGGTTGTCTTTAGCAAGTATCAGTCGGCCATGTGTTTGTGTTTCCCCCCCCCCCCCCATCTGTCAGGTGTTGAGGGTAGCAAACTCCTTGCAGATATTTTGACGGGATGGCCCCTACCCACTTCTGTCAAATTCACGCTCCCCTGTATCTCTAGGACAGGCAGTATAGAGGAGGTATGAATATCTCCTCCTTACTGCCGCCCATGAGACATAAATTATGTGATGAGGCTTTCTCTTTTATATATAGAGATAGATATAGTTTTTTGCAGTTGCGTTAGTTGCTGTATGTAGAGAACAAAAATCCATGGTTTTCACCACTTCAAGTCAATGCTGTGTTATTACAAGCAGGAAAAAATGGCAAAAGAAGTTAAAGTGCCATAAAGAGTATATAGCAAGAGGCCTTGTAACTAAAGGTCTCCATGAACTGCAGGGCTAGGTAAGATCAAAGCCTTACTCAAATGATTGTTCCTCTCCCATAGTCTCTATCATTAATAATAATATCTTGCTTTATATAGCACCAACTTATGCCACAGTTCTGCGCAACAGAGGATAGACAGAGACCTAAAACCGTACAAATGAAACATACAGAGCTGGATTCCATCTCCAACTGTAAAACAAATTGGATAAATGCAAATATGTACTGTAATTTTTAATTGCTTAGAAAGCCAAGGGCCATATACATGAAGAAATAGAGCAATTATGTGGCAAACCATTGTCTGTCCCCAGCTTGATTCAACTGGTAGTTACAGGTCCTGGAGCTAAACAACTGCACAATATAACTTAACTCCTTTAATGGAAGGGAGAGCTCCAAAACATTTAAAAACAATATGATACTGACCTCTAGCATACAAACTGTTAAAATGTTAATTTATTTTATTTAGCTTTTTTTTTTCCCACACGATACAATTGTTTTGGCTTATATTTATTGTACTTTATTTATTTGCCCTGGTGTAGAACAGTCATTGAAATCCATATGTAGTGTCTGTGCCTACAGCACCAATGTTCCTTATCTCCTCCTCCTTCAGCTCAACCCTCCCCTGCTCTGTGAGCTCTCCAGAATGAATGTGTGCTGAGAAGAAAATAACCCTTTGCTGGTGAGTGCAATGCAGCACTCTGAGGCTTTAACCTTTTGCATGCTAGAAAAAGGTGCAGTGATAACCAGTGTTGAGGTAATGGGAGATTCAAAGAGGAGGCATGCTATCTCTATTCTGTTAGTGTCACATAAGAAGGCTGAATAAGGTAAACCAGGAGGAAATAAGACTAAATGACCAAGCAGGCATCCATGAAATATATGAGAGGGTAGCAATTTTGGAACATTTCTTCTTCCATAACCGTTTTCACTAGATCAGGGGTAGTGAGTTTTTGGACCTCCAGCTGCTGTGGACTGTAGCTTCGATGATCCCTTACCAGCCCCTTGCTGGTATGATGGAGTGTAGTCCCTAGTAGATGAAGGTCTAGCAGTTGACTGCCCCTGATGTTGATGGTTTCATCCAGCACTCTTGGTGCCACCTCTTAGCCCCTTCCCATCATACAGGCTTCAGGCTGACATTCAGCTCGGACTCCAATAATTTTCAACTGCTGTGTGGCTGAATGGGAGGCGCTATACAGGTCTCCATGTTATACACTAAGGAAACCGCACCAGGGAGCTTATCATTGACACGTATATTTAACTGTGTGGAGACTGTATACCAAGTAACTATGTGGAGGGTGTATACCAAGTAATTAATACAGTGTGTAGTGGGTTGCAGTCAATCCACTGCGCTACCCCGAGGCAGTATTAAACCTTTGAGAGCCAGAAAGGTATCCAATCAGGTTGACTGTATTTGGACAGTAAATGGGACACAGAGTAAGTGCTATGGGGTAAGTGCCTTCTGCCAAAATAAACTAACGGTCAGTGGGTGTGAGAAGTGTTTTTCAGTGCAGTGGTCCAATCAAGTAGTGCATATGTTTGGGAGAACATGTTTGTGTTGGGGTTGTAGGTGGTAAAGTGATTGTAGAAGGGGTACGAGAGTGAGCAGAAGTTGGACAGGAGGTTGATCTTTGTTTATGGGGGTAGTTGATAGGCTTCCCCGAAGAGATGTGTTTTCAGGTAGCATCTGAGGATCTCAAGGGTGGGTGAGAGGGGAGCAGTGTTGGTAACTGATCTTTGTTAGCACCAGTATTTTGAATGTAATTCTGAATGCTGATCTGATGTAGTGTAGGGATTGCCAGAGACAAACTGCATTAGCGGAGCAGTATGTGATGTAGATTTGTCTGTTTGCAAAGTTCTTTATGAACTCTAGTGGGGTTAGTCAAGTGAGACTTAACATTAGTTAAGACGGATAATGTGTTTGGATAAAAATTTTGGTAGTCTCGGGCTAGAAAGCTGAATTTCACTGTCGTCCAATACAGGTTGCTGGTAACTCTAGGTTACTGGTAACTCTGGGAGGCGATCAGCCCCTTTAAGTAGGCAGGAACATTTCTCCAAATGTATGCAGGGGTTGGAGCCTCCCCTCCCTCCTTAGCTACTCTCAGTCAACTTGATGCCAGAATGATTTGTTCCTCGGTGTGTTCACACCAGGTGGAGAACATCTGTTTTCAGTTTTAGTATTTTATTATTTTCTGTCAAATATGGAATACCACCATTAGGCGGGTTACCATGGCTGGCAAATGCCCTCTCCAAAGTGGCTAGCTCAGCTTCTAGGGATTTTCTAGTGGACCTTATGCCCTGATGGGGGAACAACTTGATTTCAAGTACTTCCCTGGGGGATTATCCTTTGGGGTAATCCTTTCTTTGCATGGTGACCTAAAGACAGAAGACATGCAGAAAGGTGAGCCACCCTTTGAGTGCTGAAGGTCCACTTGTCCCACAGTGTCCCTCTTTGGGACTTATTTATTGTATATGGGTGTTTGTGAGTTTTGGAGCAATTTGTGGCATTTTAACCCTTTGTCTGCTGGTCTGAAAGGTTTATTAGGGGTTTTCTTACACTTTCTTTATGGGATAGTGTTTTCTCCTCATGTACATGTGTTCGATATGTGCTTTTAACCTTTTCATACTTGGGGTTAATTTTATTAAATTTTATGTTCCGCGCCTTTAAGGCGCGCTTTTACCGCATAGCCGCCATTGCTCCTTTACTCTCTATGGGCTTACACTGTGTGGGACGTATCTCTGGAACCGCTCCACCTAGTTATCTCAGAGTGGTCTCATTTTGTTTGTCTTCCCTTGCTCTATCATCCGGTTCACTAGTCAAGTGTGTTGGGGGTCTTGGGGGGGCTTCGGGCACTGTTTTGTGGTACTTTTTGAGAAAAACTACGATTCCCATGAGCGCTTGCTTCGTGCCTTTTTTCTGATTGGCTCCCGTTGCGGCAGCCATTTTGTGAGTTCTTCTCATCGAGTATACTACGCAGGGACCGGACCTTCTCCTCTCCTCCGCTGATTAATCTGGCAAGCGAAGGGTTAGTTTTAAACGTTTCTTGGGTGAATCTTTAATCTTTCACACTTTAATTGGGTGATTTCTGTCAGTGGGGTATATCTGACACTGTGAGTATGTCTACTCCGCTGGAGCTTGGGACTAGACCTAAGACTAAGGAGGCTGGGGCCTCAGTTTCCCCCATTGTGCATTGCTCCTCCTGTCATTCAGGGCTGCCTAGGGAATTCTCTGGTCATTTATGCCCAGCATGCTCAGAAGGTCCTGACAGCAACCCAGGGCCTTCCAGCTATGCTATAGAGCCAGCTTGGGTTAAAGAGTTTAAGGCTGCAAATAGGGACCTCAGGTCCACTCTTCAACTCTTTCCCTCTCAGGTACAGGGAGCTCTGCAGGTATGGCAAGACCCTTCTACCATCAGGACCTCCCTGTCTAAATCACAGGGGGCCCCTGACGTGTCTGATTCTTCAGAGGAAGAATTGTTGCTAGATTCTGATGCTGTGGATGGTCCTGTTATTGAGTCTACCACGTCTGTTGGTGACCCCTTTGAATGTGACCCTGTATTTTCTGCAGAGGGCCTAATTCGGGCTGTTCTGTCCACCCTCAACCTTCCATTGAGCCAAGAGGTTCCCTATGACCCAACTGATGTCTTTCAGAAACCGGCAAAAGCTGTTACTTGTTTTTCTCCTAATCCTGCTCTGGAACGTTTGGTTTCCGATGCTTGGAAGAATCCTAATAAAGTCGTCTTCAGTCTCAAAAAAGTTTGCTAAACTTTATCCCTTTTCTGAGGCTGAACTGGCTAAATGGGTCCATCCTCCCAAGGTGGATGCTCCTGTGTCTAGACTGTCTAAATCAACTGCTTTGCCTGTTTCTGATGCTTCTGCCTTGCAGGACTGGACAGATAAAAAGTTGGAGGTTTGCCTCAAATCTATTTTTGCGTCTATTGGCACTGCTATTCGACCGGCTTTTGCTGTGGCGTGGGTTAACCGGGCCATTGCGGTCTGGACTGAGCAACTCACCAAGGCGGTCTGTCAGGACGCGCCGGTTTCAGAGCAGCTGCGTTTGCTTGCCAATATTTCTGAAGCACAGAACTATGTTTCTGATGCTGCCTTTGATGCTGTCCACATGATGGCTAGGGCCTCCACTTTTTCTGTGGTGGCCAGGCGCGCGCTTTGGCTTAAGATTTGGTCCGCTGACACTGCATCTAAAAAGGTTCTGATTTCTTTGCCTTTCCAGGGAACTTCCCTGTTTGGTTCTGAGCTCAAGGAGCTGATCAGTGAGGCTACTGGAGGTAAGAGTACCCATTTGCCCTTGGTCTTCAAGAAGAAGTTGCCGGTTAAGCGTTACCGGTCCTTTCGTTCCTTTCAGGTGGAGGAGTGTTCGTCCTCCAAGACAGTTCCGTCCGATCCTCGCCCCTCCTCCAAGCCCAAGCAGTCTTGGAAGACCAAGGTTGCCTCCAAGTCCAAGGCTTCCAAGCCTGCTTCGGCATGACTCGCTGAACCCGGGTCCGCACCCTGCCATGGATGGACGTCTCCACCTCTTTCGCAGGGCTTGGGAAGCTTCCGTGTCGGACCCATGGGTTTTACAGGTGGTCTCAGAGGGTTACAGGATCCCTTTCTTTTCCCTCCCCCCCCCCCTTCGTTTTCATCACACTCGTTCTCCGCAGGATGCAGAGAAACTGAGGTTGTTTGAAGGCGCTATTCAGGATCTTTTGGACAAAGAGGTCCTGGAGCCAGTGCTTCCTGGGGACATGGGTTCGGGGTTTTACTCCAACCTTTTTGTGGTATCCAAAAAGGATGGCGGGGGTCGTCCCAACTTGGATCTCAAGGATCTCAATTCCTTTGTGGTGAAGTCTCACTATCGTCAGGAATCTCTGCGCACTGTGATCACTGCCATGTCTACAGGGGAGTTCCTGGCTTCTCTGGATCTACAGGATGCGTATCTACATATCCCCATTCATCCAGCGAGCAGGCAGTATCTGAGGTTTGCCTGCGACAGGGGCCACTTTCAGTTCTCAGCTCTTCCTTTTGGGCTGACAACCGCTCCCCAAGTTTTCCAAAGACTTCTGGGGGCATTGATCTCCGTCCTTCATCGGGATGGAGTGAGAGTGACTCCGTACATGGACGACTTGCTTTTGAAGGCAAAGTCTGCGGATCTTCTTCACCGGCAGGTTCAGACCTGCATTCAGGTACTCACTCGCCACGGGTGGATTGTGAACTTGGACAAGTTGGACTTGTCCCCATCTCAGAGCTCATCTTCCTGGGTCTGCTGTTCGACACTCAGAAGGGCATGGTGTTTCTGCCGGAGGAAGTAGCGCATCAGATTGCTCAGTATCGAGGGTCCTGGCTCTCGAGTGGATTCCAGTTCCGAAGTTGCTTTCCCTGGTGGGGAAGTTCATCTCCACGATAGAGGCGGTGCCATTTGCGATGGCACACACCAGGGAACTTCAGAGGTTCGTGATCCAGACGTGCAGAATCGTCCAGACCATCGGAAGTTGTTAGTATCTCTTCCTCCTCATGTGGAGCTGAGCCTGGAATGGTGGTTGGACCTTTCCCATCTCTTGAAGGGGAGACCCTTTCGGGTACCCTACTGGACTACGGTCACGACGGACGCCAGTGTCTCAGGCTGGGGAGCTGTTCTGGGTCGCTTCAGCGCTCAGGGGAGGTGGTCCTTGGAGGAGTCTTTTCTCTCCATCAACATCCTGGAACTTCGGGTGATTTTTCCATGCTCTACGCCATTGGGAATATCAACTGGAGGACTGTCCTGTCAGAGTGGAATCCGACACTGCCACAGCCGTGGCTTACCTCAACAGACAGGACGGGACAAGAAGTCTCGCCGTGTGGCTAGAGGTAAAGACCATTCTGTCCTTGGCGGAGGTTCATGTTTCCGCTATTTCTGCGGTGCACATTCCAGGCGTAGACAACGTCACGGCAGATTTTCTCAGTCGTCACACAGTCGACAGCGGAGAGTGGGAGCTCCATCCAGAGGTGTTCAAGCTTCTGACTCAGATGTGGGGTGTTCCTTTGGTGGATCTGATGGTGACCAGACACAACAGGAAGGTTCCGACGTTCTGCTACAGGTGGAGGGACTCGCTGGCTCTGGCGGTCGGCGCCATGTCGATTCCTTGGGTGTTTCCTCTAGCCTACATCTTTCCCTCTTTTCCAATGTTGATCAGAATGATCCAGAAGCTGAAGGAGGAGCGTTGTCCGGTCAGAGGCTGGCCTCGTCAGTCTTGGTATCCGGACCTTCTGGCTTGGGTGTTTCCTCTAGCCTACATCTTTCCCTCTTTTCCAATGTTGATCAGAATGATCCAGAAGCTGAAGGAGGAGCGTTGTCCGCTCCAAACTGGCCTCGTCAGTCTTGGTATCCGGACCTTCTGGCTCTGTCGGTGGCAGAGCCATTTCTTCTTCCATCTCGTCCAGATCTTCTGCTTCAGGGCTATCGTTGGATGGAGGACGTTCATCGTCTCCATTTGATGGCCTGGAGGTTGAATCCTCAATTCTGAAGAAGAAGGTGTTTTCTTCTGCTGTGGTTTCTACCATGCTCCATGCTTGTAAGCCTGTTTCTTTCAAGATCTATCACCAGGTCTGGTCGATCTTTCTCTCTTGGTGTGATGACAGGGACCTGTCTCACAATTTTCACCTTCCTATGGTCCTGGCGGGGTGGATAAAGGACTCAGTCTGAGTTCTCTTAAAGTTCAGACGTCAGCTCTTTGTGTCTTTTTCCAGGAACGCATTGCTATGCTTCCTGATGTCAAGATTTTTTTCCAGGGCGTTGCTCATGTGCGTCCCGCATTTCGGAGTCTGGCTCCTCAGTGGAATCTTAATCTGGTCTTGGGAGTTCTTCAGCGTCCTCCCTTCGAGTCCTTGGCTACGAATCCTTTTGTGCCTTTTGACTTGGAAGATGGCCTTCCTTTTGGCCATTGTGTCTGTCTGCCGGGTGGCGGAGTTACAAGCCCTCTCCTGTAAACCTTCCTATTTGGTGTTTCACAAGGACAAAGCGGTCCTTAGCACCTCCAAGGAGTTTTTGCCGAAGGTGGTTTCCGAGTTCCACATTAATCAGGAGATTGTGGTGCCTTCTTTCTGCCCTAACCCCTCCTCTGTTAAGGAGAAGGATCTCCATTTGTTGGATGTTGTGTGTTGTCTCAAGTTATGTGCATCGCACGGAATCCATCAGGAAGTCTGACGCTCTGTTCGTCATCCCGGAGGGTCCTAGGGCTGGGAGACCGGCGTCCAAAGTGATTATTGCATCTTGGATTAAGTCTACTATTTGTAAGGCGTACGAATTGAGGAACAAGCATGTTCCCTTCAGGGTTACGGCCCATTCTACCAGGTCCATTGGGGCCTCTTGGGCCTACAAAAATCAAGTATCTGCTGATCAGCTGTGCAGGGCGGCCACTTGGCCCTCTGTGCACATCTTCTCAAAGCACTACCGTGTAGATGTGCTGGCCTCGGCTGATGCCAGCTTTGGGAGGAAGGTCCTGGAGGCAGTTCTTCCTGTCTAGGTTCTTCTTCTTCTGTGGTCCTTCGTGCTTCCGTACTGTTGAGCCCTGTTGGCTCTAGTTCGTGTGCTGTGTAACAGTTCCTGGGGTTTGTTTTTACCCCTAGTTGGTGTCCGTTGACACTTCTGTTTTGTTGGGATCTCTGACCGGTAGGTCCATGGAGGTCCTGGTGACTTTGGGGGCCTTGCTCCTGGTCCTTGCCTTCTTCCCACCTCAGGGTAACTCAATGGTTGGACATCCCAGAGTTACCAGTAAACTGTATTGGACGACAGTGAAAAGAGGATTTTAGTCTTACCTGTTAAGTCCTTTTCACTTAGTCCATACAGGTTACTGGTCTCCCACCCTGTCAAGGGACCATGCTTGGCTCTCCTGTGGCATGTTGTGGGAGTCCTTCGGGGCATGCTCACAGGAGTCTCTTACCTTTCTCCTTCTCTGGTCAGTTAGTAGGGTCACAAATCATTCTGGCATCAAGCTGACTGGGAGCAGCTAAGGAGGGAGGGGAGGCTCCACCCCCTGCATACATTTGGAGAAATGTTCCTGCCTACTTAAAGGGGTGGATCGCCTCCCAGAGTTACCAGTAACCTAGAGTTACCAGTAACCTGTATGGACTAAGTGAAAAGGATTTAACAGGTAAGACTAAAATCCTCTTTTTAGAAATGTTACTGTCATGCCAAGGCATGATTTGGCCTTTGCTGGGCCTCTGGTTTGTATAATTCGTTTGTTTATTTTGTATTTGTATGTTGTTCAAAGTGCACCAGTCCAAGGCCATAAAACTAAATGAGCAGAAAGCAATCACCAGAGCAGGACGTAACTGCCATAAGAAAGGTCTTGGGCCCTCTGCTTTGATGGAGGGTTATCCAGCGAACATGAGTAAACTGTCAGGCCAAACCTTCCCCAGGTAACACCCAGGGGGTTTGGCCTCTTAGAAGGAACTGTGGAAAATATTTAATATAGGTTTTTGGATAAAATATGGGAATTTCTTTGCAACAACTGAAAGGAGAGCTTTTACCATCTGACGTTCACACAAGGGCTCCTAATATATCGGTAATTGTATATAGGGATCTCTTGTGTTTCATCCCATTGTATTTTATGGACTGTTTTGCTTATGTGTAATCTTTATTTCTGTATGCCCTTTATTCCTGTACCCAGCACTGTGAAGCCTTTTTTTCAGATTAAATGTTCAATTAATCAGCTCTTGTCTCTGTTCTCTAATATGAACTCACTACTCTGAAGGAAGCTCAGGTAGCACACGTTACTAAAGGGTTAATTGTATGTCTGATTATGAAGGTGATTTTATTCTGTATTCTGTTGTGTTTGGTGTAACCTAAGACTCCCAGATATAAAGTCTTGATGGTGGCAGCAAATTGTAGTACTGGGGTGATAATGCAGGAGGCATTTCAGGGGTTAATTTGGTGGTTGCTAGAGCTAGTAACAGGTAACCAGCGGTCTGGTATTGTTAACCCTTTCCCTCCCACACTCTCCCCACTGGCTCAGCAGGGCCTTTAGCACTCACTTGTGACAGTTACGTAGATGGTGATTGAATGTGGGGAATATAGAATAGGGCAGAGTCAAAGGTGGTGACCTTGGAGTTTGGTGTGTTGGTGGTAAGTGAGGGTAATATCCAGCGTATAGTTAGTTGGAGAGGGAGAAAAATATGTTTGATTTTTTTTATTAGGTTAAGTTTTAGATGATGGAAGGGCATCCTGGAAGACACAACAGAGAGACCATTTGATACATGTGGCAGGAGGAGAACATGCAGAGTCATGTGCAGGAGGGAAAGTGGTGCGTAAGAAGTGAAGACTGTGCACAGCAACAGTCTGATCTCTGCCATCCTGTCATTCCTGAGGTTGAAATAGGCAGACGCAGCAGCTCCTGGGCACTGCCATGTTCCTCTGTAAGCTGCTGAGGGCCTCAGAAAGGGCATGTACTAAATGGTAAAGCTCACTGATATGTTTAATACAATGGACCCTGGAGTCAGAACAGTGAGGGTGGAGTGGCTGAGCTGACTATGGGCCTGCAGTGGCTCCATGGCAGCGGTGCTGGCATTCCATTGTGGGATTGAGTATGTGGGGTAGGGTTGATACTCTAGATTATTGTATTGAATAGAGAAGCATTAATTTTGAACAATTTCTGGATCTTTACTTGGGGGATAAGTACACCTTCAAGCAACTGTTATAATCTTGCTTTTTATGCCCAATAAACACTTTGTTCGGGGCTGGTAGTGGACACCCCCACGGTCTCTTGGTTTGAAGGTGGCCATGCCAGAATCTTGCCTCTTTGTTGTGGGGAAATGGTTTGTCATACTGCCACACATCCCCAGTCACATCTGGTTATCAGAAATCTGAACTTGAAGTATTTGTTGAAAAGAGGTCTTGCTGCTATTTCAATCTGTGTTTTTTGCATAAAATATTTAGTAGATACTCTGCACAATAGCTTCCAAGTACAATATTTGGAAAAGGATTTGGCTAGCATAGTAGCATCAAATAAAGGATTCAATATTGCAGCAACATCAAAGACTACAATCAAGCCAGTAGTGCAGGTGATGGAGGATGAAGCGAAGGAAAAAATAACTAAAAGAGAACAGATGAATGGCGAAGATGGAAACAAGGGGGTGGAGAACCAGAGTCTACAAGGAGCCAACAATGTATTGAGATGGGAATTGTGTCCCCAGGGTCTGTCACCCTTGTGTCCAGCAAGAATTGAAATCTTGCAGTGTGTGTTAATAACTCTGGTTACATTGCAAAGGGAAAATAATTTGGCAGCGGTCTCCAATTAGTTTGTGCTTTCCTCAGTATTTTATTAATTCCTGGTCTACTTGTTGGGGTGTGTGGGGAGCTTCTCTTTCTTCTGTGTACTCCACGTCACCGTTAGAAGTATGGGATTTATCTCCTTCCACCAGCTGGTAGCACCGCTTAATTTTTAATTTAAATGGGCTACAACCCCAACCTTCCTCAGTTAATGTTGGTCCTAGCCAGCTGGAGGACAGGAGGTGCATGCCTCTCGCTAATAAAGGAAACCAGAAGAAAAGCAGAGACATTCGTTTCATTTCAGTTCATAGGCAACGATCAGTGTTAAAGCGGAACATTTACATCCTAAAAAAATTTGAGCACGGGTTTGAATAATTAACTATGATGAACGCTGGTCCCCCCCCCCCCTTACCTATGAGTGGATATATAGTAAGCCTGAACGTGTGCCAACTCACATTCTGCAGCACCCTGTATGTGCGGCATGAAGCTGCAGGACTTCCCACCTCCCTCCCAGCTGCCTCTGGGAACGCGTTCACGCTTCCCTTCTTAGCTGTGTGGGCTAACGTTACAGCAAGCTCCGTTTACCATGCTACTGAGCTTGCAACCTCAGTAGCATGGTAAATGGAGCTTGCTGTAACGCTACACCACAGAAATACAGCTATGAAGAGAAGCATGAACGTGCTCCCTCGGGCAGCTGGGAAGGAGGTGGGAAGTCCTGCAGCTTCGTGCCACACATACAGGGTGCCGCAGAATGCGGAAGTGGCACATTTTCAGGCTTAATATCTTCACTTGTAGGTAATTGGGGTAGGGGGGAACGACCCAGCGCTAATCTTGTATTATTCAAACCCGTTCTCAATTTTTTTTGTTATGTGAATGTTCCGCTTTAAGCCTTTGTATAAGGAACAGATGATTTTCTCCAGTATTGGTAATTTTTTTTTTTTTTTTTTTGCTGCATAAGATCCTGAAGCCAGGAAAGTATCCAGTGGATTACATAGTAACATAGTAAATTAGGTTGAATAAAGACACAAGTCCATCAGGTTCACCCTTCTCCTCATACCCCAGTAATTTTATAGCTTTCCTGCTACCAAATAAGTTAGTCTTTATCAGACTTTCCTATTTTGCCTACTAACACACAGCATAACCCTGTATGTTCCCTTTGGAAAGAAATGTATCTAATCTTCTCTTGAATGTATCCATTGTATCTGCCATAACCACCACAATTTAACAGACTTCATTGTAAAAAAAAAACAAAAACAAAAAAAAAAACCCCTTCCTCTGCTGAAGTCTAAACCTCCTTTCCTCTAATCTCAAAGGGTGTCCCCTGGTCATCTGATCAGGCCATGGAATAAATAGCTGACCGCAGAGATCCTTGCATTGCCCTCTCATATATTTGTACAATGTGATAAGGTCTCCTCTTAGTCGTCTTTTCTCTAGAGTAAATAAACCAAGTTTGTCTAGTCGTTCCTCATACGTCAAGTCCTCCATTCCCTTAGTTCATTTTGTTTCTCTTCTCTGTACCCTCTCTAGTTCTAGTATATCCTTTCTCAGAACTGGTGCCCAAAAACTGCACTGCATACTCAAGGTGAGGTCTTACCAATGATATGTACAATGGCAGAATAATGTTATCCACTCTTACTTTGATACCTCTTTTTATGCAAGACAGGGTTTTGTTTGTGTTTGCTACTGCTGTTTGACTCTGTTTCCAAGTTTGTAGTTGACAAGGATAACATGGTCTTTCTGT